>CM072771.1:135167500-135173126 GCA_036936925.1 Cenchrus fungigraminus | reverse complement strand
ACCCTAAACCCTAAACCCTAAACCCTAAACCCTAAACCCTAAACCCTAAACCCTAAACCCTAAACCCTAAACCCTAAACCCTAAACCCTAAACCCTAAACCCTAAACCCTAAACCCTAAACCCTAAACCCTAAACCCTAAACCCTAAACCCTAAACCCTAAACCCTAAACCCTAAACCCTAAACCCTAAACCCTAAACCCTAAACCCTAAACCCTAAACCCTAAACCCTAAACCCTAAACCCTAAACCCTAAACCCTAAACCCTAAACCCTAAACCCTAAACCCTAAACCCTAAACCCTAAACCCTAAACCCTAAACCCTAAACCCTAAACCCTAAACCCTAAACCCTAAACCCTAAACCCTAAACCCTAAACCCTAAACCCTAAACCCTAAACCCTAAACCCTAAACCCTAAACCCTAAACCCTAAACCCTAAACCCTAAACCCTAAACCCTAAACCCTAAACCCTAAACCCTAAACCCTAAACCCTAAACCCTAAACCCTAAACCCTAAACCCTAAACCCTAAACCCTAAACCCTAAACCCTAAACCCTAAACCCTAAACCCTAAACCCTAAACCCTAAACCCTAAACCCTAAACCCTAAACCCTAAACCCTAAACCCTAAACCCTAAACCCTAAACCCTAAACCCTAAACCCTAAACCCTAAACCCTAAACCCTAAACCCTAAACCCTAAACCCTAAACCCTAAACCCTAAACCCTAAACCCTAAACCCTAAACCCTAAACCCTAAACCCTAAACCCTAAACCCTAAACCCTAAACCCTAAACCCTAAACCCTAAACCCTAAACCCTAAACCCTAAACCCTAAACCCTAAACCCTAAACCCTAAACCCTAAACCCTAAACCCTAAACCCTAAACCCTAAACCCTAAACCCTAAACCCTAAACCCTAAACCCTAAACCCTAAACCCTAAACCCTAAACCCTAAACCCTAAACCCTAAACCCTAAACCCTAAACCCTAAACCCTAAACCCTAAACCCTAAACCCTAAACCCTAAACCCTAAACCCTAAACCCTAAACCCTAAACCCTAAACCCTAAACCCTAAACCCTAAACCCTAAACCCTAAACCCTAAACCCTAAACCCTAAACCCTAAACCCTAAACCCTAAACCCTAAACCCTAAACCCTAAACCCTAAACCCTAAACCCTAAACCCTAAACCCTAAACCCTAAACCCTAAACCCTAAACCCTAAACCCTAAACCCTAAACCCTAAACCCTAAACCCTAAACCCTAAACCCTAAACCCTAAACCCTAAACCCTAAACCCTAAACCCTAAACCCTAAACCCTAAACCCTAAACCCTAAACCCTAAACCCTAAACCCTAAACCCTAAACCCTAAACCCTAAACCCTAAACCCTAAACCCTAAACCCTAAACCCTAAACCCTAAACCCTAAACCCTAAACCCTAAACCCTAAACCCTAAACCCTAAACCCTAAACCCTAAACCCTAAACCCTAAACCCTAAACCCTAAACCCTAAACCCTAAACCCTAAACCCTAAACCCTAAACCCTAAACCCTAAACCCTAAACCCTAAACCCTAAACCCTAAACCCTAAACCCTAAACCCTAAACCCTAAACCCTAAACCCTAAACCCTAAACCCTAAACCCTAAACCCTAAACCCTAAACCCTAAACCCTAAACCCTAAACCCTAAACCCTAAACCCTAAACCCTAAACCCTAAACCCTAAACCCTAAACCCTAAACCCTAAACCCTAAACCCTAAACCCTAAACCCTAAACCCTAAACCCTAAACCCTAAACCCTAAACCCTAAACCCTAAACCCTAAACCCTAAACCCTAAACCCTAAACCCTAAACCCTAAACCCTAAACCCTAAACCCTAAACCCTAAACCCTAAACCCTAAACCCTAAACCCTAAACCCTAAACCCTAAACCCTAAACCCTAAACCCTAAACCCTAAACCCTAAACCCTAAACCCTAAACCCTAAACCCTAAACCCTAAACCCTAAACCCTAAACCCTAAACCCTAAACCCTAAACCCTAAACCCTAAACCCTAAACCCTAAACCCTAAACCCTAAACCCTAAACCCTAAACCCTAAACCCTAAACCCTAAACCCTAAACCCTAAACCCTAAACCCTAAACCCTAAACCCTAAACCCTAAACCCTAAACCCTAAACCCTAAACCCTAAACCCTAAACCCTAAACCCTAAACCCTAAACCCTAAACCCTAAACCCTAAACCCTAAACCCTAAACCCTAAACCCTAAACCCTAAACCCTAAACCCTAAACCCTAAACCCTAAACCCTAAACCCTAAACCCTAAACCCTAAACCCTAAACCCTAAACCCTAAACCCTAAACCCTAAACCCTAAACCCTAAACCCTAAACCCTAAACCCTAAACCCTAAACCCTAAACCCTAAACCCTAAACCCTAAACCCTAAACCCTAAACCCTAAACCCTAAACCCTAAACCCTAAACCCTAAACCCTAAACCCTAAACCCTAAACCCTAAACCCTAAACCCTAAACCCTAAACCCTAAACCCTAAACCCTAAACCCTAAACCCTAAACCCTAAACCCTAAACCCTAAACCCTAAACCCTAAACCCTAAACCCTAAACCCTAAACCCTAAACCCTAAACCCTAAACCCTAAACCCTAAACCCTAAACCCTAAACCCTAAACCCTAAACCCTAAACCCTAAACCCTAAACCCTAAACCCTAAACCCTAAACCCTAAACCCTAAACCCTAAACCCTAAACCCTAAACCCTAAACCCTAAACCCTAAACCCTAAACCCTAAACCCTAAACCCTAAACCCTAAACCCTAAACCCTAAACCCTAAACCCTAAACCCTAAACCCTAAACCCTAAACCCTAAACCCTAAACCCTAAACCCTAAACCCTAAACCCTAAACCCTAAACCCTAAACCCTAAACCCTAAACCCTAAACCCTAAACCCTAAACCCTAAACCCTAAACCCTAAACCCTAAACCCTAAACCCTAAACCCTAAACCCTAAACCCTAAACCCTAAACCCTAAACCCTAAACCCTAAACCCTAAACCCTAAACCCTAAACCCTAAACCCTAAACCCTAAACCCTAAACCCTAAACCCTAAACCCTAAACCCTAAACCCTAAACCCTAAACCCTAAACCCTAAACCCTAAACCCTAAACCCTAAACCCTAAACCCTAAACCCTAAACCCTAAACCCTAAACCCTAAACCCTAAACCCTAAACCCTAAACCCTAAACCCTAAACCCTAAACCCTAAACCCTAAACCCTAAACCCTAAACCCTAAACCCTAAACCCTAAACCCTAAACCCTAAACCCTAAACCCTAAACCCTAAACCCTAAACCCTAAACCCTAAACCCTAAACCCTAAACCCTAAACCCTAAACCCTAAACCCTAAACCCTAAACCCTAAACCCTAAACCCTAAACCCTAAACCCTAAACCCTAAACCCTAAACCCTAAACCCTAAACCCTAAACCCTAAACCCTAAACCCTAAACCCTAAACCCTAAACCCTAAACCCTAAACCCTAAACCCTAAACCCTAAACCCTAAACCCTAAACCCTAAACCCTAAACCCTAAACCCTAAACCCTAAACCCTAAACCCTAAACCCTAAACCCTAAACCCTAAACCCTAAACCCTAAACCCTAAACCCTAAACCCTAAACCCTAAACCCTAAACCCTAAACCCTAAACCCTAAACCCTAAACCCTAAACCCTAAACCCTAAACCCTAAACCCTAAACCCTAAACCCTAAACCCTAAACCCTAAACCCTAAACCCTAAACCCTAAACCCTAAACCCTAAACCCTAAACCCTAAACCCTAAACCCTAAACCCTAAACCCTAAACCCTAAACCCTAAACCCTAAACCCTAAACCCTAAACCCTAAACCCTAAACCCTAAACCCTAAACCCTAAACCCTAAACCCTAAACCCTAAACCCTAAACCCTAAACCCTAAACCCTAAACCCTAAACCCTAAACCCTAAACCCTAAACCCTAAACCCTAAACCCTAAACCCTAAACCCTAAACCCTAAACCCTAAACCCTAAACCCTAAACCCTAAACCCTAAACCCTAAACCCTAAACCCTAAACCCTAAACCCTAAACCCTAAACCCTAAACCCTAAACCCTAAACCCTAAACCCTAAACCCTAAACCCTAAACCCTAAACCCTAAACCCTAAACCCTAAACCCTAAACCCTAAACCCTAAACCCTAAACCCTAAACCCTAAACCCTAAACCCTAAACCCTAAACCCTAAACCCTAAACCCTAAACCCTAAACCCTAAACCCTAAACCCTAAACCCTAAACCCTAAACCCTAAACCCTAAACCCTAAACCCTAAACCCTAAACCCTAAACCCTAAACCCTAAACCCTAAACCCTAAACCCTAAACCCTAAACCCTAAACCCTAAACCCTAAACCCTAAACCCTAAACCCTAAACCCTAAACCCTAAACCCTAAACCCTAAACCCTAAACCCTAAACCCTAAACCCTAAACCCTAAACCCTAAACCCTAAACCCTAAACCCTAAACCCTAAACCCTAAACCCTAAACCCTAAACCCTAAACCCTAAACCCTAAACCCTAAACCCTAAACCCTAAACCCTAAACCCTAAACCCTAAACCCTAAACCCTAAACCCTAAACCCTAAACCCTAAACCCTAAACCCTAAACCATAAACCCTAAACCCTAAACCCTAAACCCTAAACCCTAAACCCTAAACCCTAAACCCTAAACCCTAAACCCTAAACCCTAAACCCTAAACCCTAAACCCTAAACCCTAAACCCTAAACCCTAAACCCTAAACCCTAAACCCTAAACCCTAAACCCTAAACCCTAAACCCTAAACCCTAAACCCTAAACCCTAAACCCTAAACCCTAAACCCTAAACCCTAAACCCTAAACCCTAAACCCTAAACCCTAAACCCTAAACCCTAAACCCTAAACCCTAAACCCTAAACCCTAAACCCTAAACCCTAAACCCTAAACCCTAAACCCTAAACCCTAAACCCTAAACCCTAAACCCTAAACCCTAAACCCTAAACCCTAAACCCTAAACCCTAAACCCTAAACCCTAAACCCTAAACCCTAAACCCTAAACCCTAAACCCTAAACCCTAAACCCTAAACCCTAAACCCTAAACCCTAAACCCTAAACCCTAAACCCTAAACCCTAAACCCTAAACCCTAAACCCTAAACCCTAAACCCTAAACCCTAAACCCTAAACCCTAAACCCTAAACCCTAAACCCTAAACCCTAAACCCTAAACCCTAAACCCTAAACCCTAAACCCTAAACCCTAAACCCTAAACCCTAAACCCTAAACCCTAAACCCTAAACCCTAAACCCTAAACCCTAAACCCTAAACCCTAAACCCTAAACCCTAAACCCTAAACCCTAAACCCTAAACCCTAAACCCTAAACCCTAAACCCTAAACCCTAAACCCTAAACCCTAAACCCTAAACCCTAAACCCTAAACCCTAAACCCTAAACCCTAAACCCTAAACCCTAAACCCTAAACCCTAAACCCTAAACCCTAAACCCTAAACCCTAAACCCTAAACCCTAAACCCTAAACCCTAAACCCTAAACCCTAAACCCTAAACCCTAAACCCTAAACCCTAAACCCTAAACCCT